>JASJZH010000005.1:7375000-7377500 GCA_037178975.1 Oscheius tipulae
TCACTAAAGCAACTGAGACATCGAACCCATTGAAAGTTTGAGAATAGGTTGAGGAAAATTTTTCCCCAATTCCTCTAATCATTCGCTTTACCGGATTCAACTGAATCGATTCCAGCTATCCTGGGGGAAACTTCGGAGGGAACCAGCTACTAGATGGTTCGATTAGTCTTTCGCCCCTATACTCAAGTCTATCGATCGATTTGCACGTCAGAACCGATACGAACTTCCACCAGAGTTTCCTCTGGCTTCGTTCTGCTCAAGCATAGTTCACCATCTTTCGGGTCGCAACCTGTACGCTCTACCTCTGCCCAAAAGCAAGCTTTCGAGACAGGGCGATGGTGCGCCAAGCCGTAAAGCAAGGATCCCATCTCAGCCGATTAATCGACCTTTACTTTCATTTCGCCGTAAGGTTTAACACCCTCTGACTCGCGCACAAGTTACACTCCTCGGTCCGTGTTTCAAGACGGGACAGAACGGTGATCGACATTAACACCGGTTCTCACCCAAAGGGCAAGCTAAACACTGACACGGCAAACCATTCCAGAAAGCAAGACACCACCACAAGGGTGGGCAACACTGACTAGTCAGGAGAGCTCGGACAGCGCAACCAGCGCAGTACCACAGCTACATGGACGGTATAACCAAACCACTTCACTGCTTAACAATTTCGACTCGTTCTGCTTCAACTTCAGGGATTTCACGTTCTCTTGAACTCTCTCTTCAAAGTTCTTTGCAACTTTCCCTCACGGTACTTGTTTGCTATCGCATTCCTTACAATATTTAGCTTTCGATGAAGTTTATCACCGGCTTAAGGCTGCACTTTCAAGCAACCCGACTCCGAGTTACAGAGATATCAGCTGAACTAAAGTCCGTACGGGTCTCGCACCCTCTTAGGATTATGGTCCCAATTAAAGGAACTTCGAACAAATAGAACAACTGATAGACCGCAACTATACGCTACAATTCTCAGCAGTCTAAGACCGAGAGATTCAGCGCTGAGCTCTTCCCAGTTCACTCGCCGTTACTTTGGGAATCCTAGTTAGTTTCTTTTCCTCCGCTAAATGATATGCTTAAGTTCAGCGGGTAATCACGACTGACATCAGGAAGCAAGCTTAAGATCCATTGAGACAATTGCTATCAACAACACCACTAGGCCACCAAGTAACTAACCATTATCAAGCTTTCACAGCAGTTACTTGGCGGTGCTGTTATGCATTCGCCAGATCTACAGTATATAATTCTCTCTCTCAAGAGAAAGAGAATCACAATGTTGCTATAATTCTGAACTAAAACGGGTATAGCAATAAGAGGCCACTGCTATAGCCATCCGACAGACCAGTAACCAGCCACTGGTAGTATTTAATACTTCCCTGATGCAGACGTACCGTTGGCCGAGGCCAGCGGTGCTGTGCATTCAAGATTTTGCCACTCAAAGCGTTCGCAATTCGTGGTAAATAACGGAGCTAGCTCCGCTTTTCATCGATTAAGGAAGCAACCGATCAATCCCTAAAGGTAGTCAAGGATCGTTATATTTAATAAAAAATATAAACGGTCAACGCAAAAAATAAACTTTAAATTGGTTATAGATATAGCCGCTAGTCACAAAGGACTAGTCATTAAGACTCACCTTCATCAAATGTGAAAGCTCATATAGCCAGCCATATTCTATATGGTGCGAGGTGAAACATCCAGCAGTTTCGTTACTTCCCTAGATTTGCGACAATCATCAGCAAGTCCTTTTGCTAGCTCTAATCAAATAGATACGGTCCAACCAGGCCGCCTAGCAAAACCTTTGGGAAACCTCGCGGTTGTACATGCTAAGGTTGATCCTGTCGCAGAAATAAAGAACAAGCTCTATTTCTATTCAGGCCACGACTGGATCAAATCAAAGCTAGAATCCATAGTGGAATCAGCGATGATCCACCTGCAGGTTCACCTACAGGTACCTTGTTACGACTTTTGCCCGGTTCAAGCCATTGCGATTAAACTGATTCCCATCGTAAAGAAGCCGAAGCCTCAAGACAGCAGTCCTCAGTCTTCTCGAAACAGCTCAGTTCCGGACAGCGACGGGCGGTGTGTACAAAGGGCAGGGACGTAATCAGCGTGAGCTGATGACTCACACTTACTAGGAATTCCTCGTTCAAGGGAAATAATTACAATTCCCTATCCCGGTCACGGAGAAGTTTCAACGGTTTACCAATACCTTTCGGCAATGGAAGACCAGCTGAATTCTCCAGTGTAGCGCGCGTGCAGCCCCGGACATCTAAGGGCATCACAGACCTGTTATCGCTCAATCTCGTGCGGTTAAACACCGCTTATCCCTCTAAGAAGTCTACATGACTTGAAAATCGTGAAACTATTTAGTAGGATAGAGTCTCGTTCGTTATCGGAATAAACCAGACAAATCAATCCACCAACTAAGAACGGCCATGCACCACCAACCACCAAATCGAGAAAGAGCTTTCAATCTGTCAATCCTAACGGTGTCCGGGCCGGGTGA
>JASJZH010000005.1:7382500-7385000 GCA_037178975.1 Oscheius tipulae
CATGGACGGTATAACCAAACCACTTCACTGCTTAACAATTTCGACTCGTTCTGCTTCAACTTCAGGGATTTCACGTTCTCTTGAACTCTCTCTTCAAAGTTCTTTGCAACTTTCCCTCACGGTACTTGTTTGCTATCGCATTCCTTACAATATTTAGCTTTCGATGAAGTTTATCACCGGCTTAAGGCTGCACTTTCAAGCAACCCGACTCCGAGTTACAGAGATATCAGCTGAACTAAAGTCCGTACGGGTCTCGCACCCTCTTAGGATTATGGTCCCAATTAAAGGAACTTCGAACAAATAGAACAACTGATAGACCGCAACTATACGCTACAATTCTCAGCAGTCTAAGACCGAGAGATTCAGCGCTGAGCTCTTCCCAGTTCACTCGCCGTTACTTTGGGAATCCTAGTTAGTTTCTTTTCCTCCGCTAAATGATATGCTTAAGTTCAGCGGGTAATCACGACTGACATCAGGAAGCAAGCTTAAGATCCATTGAGACAATTGCTATCAACAACACCACTAGGCCACCAAGTAACTAACCATTATCAAGCTTTCACAGCAGTTACTTGGCGGTGCTGTTATGCATTCGCCAGATCTACAGTATATAATTCTCTCTCTCAAGAGAAAGAGAATCACAATGTTGCTATAATTCTGAACTAAAACGGGTATAGCAATAAGAGGCCACTGCTATAGCCATCCGACAGACCAGTAACCAGCCACTGGTAGTATTTAATACTTCCCTGATGCAGACGTACCGTTGGCCGAGGCCAGCGGTGCTGTGCATTCAAGATTTTGCCACTCAAAGCGTTCGCAATTCGTGGTAAATAACGGAGCTAGCTCCGCTTTTCATCGATTAAGGAAGCAACCGATCAATCCCTAAAGGTAGTCAAGGATCGTTATATTTAATAAAAAATATAAACGGTCAACGCAAAAAATAAACTTTAAATTGGTTATAGATATAGCCGCTAGTCACAAAGGACTAGTCATTAAGACTCACCTTCATCAAATGTGAAAGCTCATATAGCCAGCCATATTCTATATGGTGCGAGGTGAAACATCCAGCAGTTTCGTTACTTCCCTAGATTTGCGACAATCATCAGCAAGTCCTTTTGCTAGCTCTAATCAAATAGATACGGTCCAACCAGGCCGCCTAGCAAAACCTTTGGGAAACCTCGCGGTTGTACATGCTAAGGTTGATCCTGTCGCAGAAATAAAGAACAAGCTCTATTTCTATTCAGGCCACGACTGGATCAAATCAAAGCTAGAATCCATAGTGGAATCAGCGATGATCCACCTGCAGGTTCACCTACAGGTACCTTGTTACGACTTTTGCCCGGTTCAAGCCATTGCGATTAAACTGATTCCCATCGTAAAGAAGCCGAAGCCTCAAGACAGCAGTCCTCAGTCTTCTCGAAACAGCTCAGTTCCGGACAGCGACGGGCGGTGTGTACAAAGGGCAGGGACGTAATCAGCGTGAGCTGATGACTCACACTTACTAGGAATTCCTCGTTCAAGGGAAATAATTACAATTCCCTATCCCGGTCACGGAGAAGTTTCAACGGTTTACCAATACCTTTCGGCAATGGAAGACCAGCTGAATTCTCCAGTGTAGCGCGCGTGCAGCCCCGGACATCTAAGGGCATCACAGACCTGTTATCGCTCAATCTCGTGCGGTTAAACACCGCTTATCCCTCTAAGAAGTCTACATGACTTGAAAATCGTGAAACTATTTAGTAGGATAGAGTCTCGTTCGTTATCGGAATAAACCAGACAAATCAATCCACCAACTAAGAACGGCCATGCACCACCAACCACCAAATCGAGAAAGAGCTTTCAATCTGTCAATCCTAACGGTGTCCGGGCCGGGTGAGTTTTCCCGTGTTGAGTCAAATTAAGCCGCAGGCTCCACTCCTGGTGGTGCCCTTCCGTCAATTTCTTTAAGTTTCAGCTTTGCAACCATACTACCCCCGGAACCGAAAGACTTTCGTTTCCGGTAAGCTCCCCGACAAGGCAAATTACCCCATCGGATCGCTAGATGGCATAGTTTACGGTCAGAACTAGGGCGGTATCTAATCGCCTTCGAACCTCTGACTTTCGTTCTTGATTAATGAAGACGTTCTTGCTGAATGCTTTCGCTTTTGGACGTCTCACTACGGTCAACGGATTTCACCCCTCGCGTAATGATACGAACAGCCCCGAATCGTCTCTATTAATCATTACTTCGAACTAAGAACCAATAAACAAGACCGAAGTCCTTTTCCATTATTCCAGCATAGAACATTCAGGCAGACGCCTTATCTAAGCTATTTGATTTTGTGTTAGTAATCTCGCTAGCCGCTACAGGGTCCGAAAACACCTGCAGATAACCAGCAGTTTAGCTGCAGCGAAGATAACCTCCAAAGGAGTATCAACGCATGCAACCCAGATCAAACTACGAGCTTTTTAACCGCAGCAATATCGATGTACACTAATGGAGCTGGAATTACCGCGGCTGCTG
>JASJZH010000005.1:7390000-7397500 GCA_037178975.1 Oscheius tipulae
TCAAGAGAAAGAGAATCACAATGTTGCTATAATTCTGAACTAAAACGGGTATAGCAATAAGAGGCCACTGCTATAGCCATCCGACAGACCAGTAACCAGCCACTGGTAGTATTTAATACTTCCCTGATGCAGACGTACCGTTGGCCGAGGGCCAGCGGTGCTGTGCATTCAAGATTTTGCCACTCAAAGCGTTCGCAATTCGTGGTAAATAACGGAGCTAGCTCCGCTTTTCATCGATTAAGGAAGCAACCGATCAATCCCTAAAGGTAGTCAAGGATCGTTATATTTAATAAAAAATATAAACGGTCAACGCAAAAAATAAACTTTAAATTGGTTATAGATATAGCCGCTAGTCACAAAGGACTAGTCATTAAGACTCACCTTCATCAAATGTGAAAGCTCATATAGCCAGCCATATTCTATATGGTGCGAGGTGAAACATCCAGCAGTTTCGTTACTTCCCTAGATTTGCGACAATCATCAGCAAGTCCTTTTGCTAGCTCTAATCAAATAGATACGGTCCAACCAGGCCGCCTAGCAAAACCTTTGGGAAACCTCGCGGTTGTACATGCTAAGGTTGATCCTGTCGCAGAAATAAAGAACAAGCTCTATTTCTATTCAGGCCACGACTGGATCAAATCAAAGCTAGAATCCATAGTGGAATCAGCGATGATCCACCTGCAGGTTCACCTACAGGTACCTTGTTACGACTTTTGCCCGGTTCAAGCCATTGCGATTAAACTGATTCCCATCGTAAAGAAGCCGAAGCCTCAAGACAGCAGTCCTCAGTCTTCTCGAAACAGCTCAGTTCCGGACAGCGACGGGCGGTGTGTACAAAGGGCAGGGACGTAATCAGCGTGAGCTGATGACTCACACTTACTAGGAATTCCTCGTTCAAGGGAAATAATTACAATTCCCTATCCCGGTCACGGAGAAGTTTCAACGGTTTACCAATACCTTTCGGCAATGGAAGACCAGCTGAATTCTCCAGTGTAGCGCGCGTGCAGCCCCGGACATCTAAGGGCATCACAGACCTGTTATCGCTCAATCTCGTGCGGTTAAACACCGCTTATCCCTCTAAGAAGTCTACATGACTTGAAAATCGTGAAACTATTTAGTAGGATAGAGTCTCGTTCGTTATCGGAATAAACCAGACAAATCAATCCACCAACTAAGAACGGCCATGCACCACCAACCACCAAATCGAGAAAGAGCTTTCAATCTGTCAATCCTAACGGTGTCCGGGCCGGGTGAGTTTTCCCGTGTTGAGTCAAATTAAGCCGCAGGCTCCACTCCTGGTGGTGCCCTTCCGTCAATTTCTTTAAGTTTCAGCTTTGCAACCATACTACCCCCGGAACCGAAAGACTTTCGTTTCCGGTAAGCTCCCCGACAAGGCAAATTACCCCATCGGATCGCTAGATGGCATAGTTTACGGTCAGAACTAGGGCGGTATCTAATCGCCTTCGAACCTCTGACTTTCGTTCTTGATTAATGAAGACGTTCTTGCTGAATGCTTTCGCTTTTGGACGTCTCACTACGGTCAACGGATTTCACCCCTCGCGTAATGATACGAACAGCCCCGAATCGTCTCTATTAATCATTACTTCGAACTAAGAACCAATAAACAAGACCGAAGTCCTTTTCCATTATTCCAGCATAGAACATTCAGGCAGACGCCTTATCTAAGCTATTTGATTTTGTGTTAGTAATCTCGCTAGCCGCTACAGGGTCCGAAAACACCTGCAGATAACCAGCAGTTTAGCTGCAGCGAAGATAACCTCCAAAGGAGTATCAACGCATGCAACCCAGATCAAACTACGAGCTTTTTAACCGCAGCAATATCGATGTACACTAATGGAGCTGGAATTACCGCGGCTGCTGGCACCAGACTTGCCCTCCATTAGGTCCTCATAGAGCTATTTAAGCTCAATTCATTGAAATATCCGATCCGTTAGGATTGGACTTTTTATTTTTAGTCACTATCTCACTGTGGTAGTGGATAAGTTACGCGCCTGCTGCCTTCCTTGGATGTGGTAGCCGTTTCTAAGGCTCCCTCTCCGGAGCCGAACCCTTATTCTCCGTTACCCGTTATCACCATGGTAGTCTAATAGACTACCATCTAGTTGATAGGGCAGACACTATTCCGAGCTTTCGACGGATAAACCGTCGATATACTGGGTATTCAGAGTCAGCAAACTACGTCCGAAAACGATTGGTTTGCACTAATACCTGCAGCTAAGCGAGCCTAGCTTTTGTGACATGTATTAGCTCCAGATTTACCGCAGTTATCCACTAAAGATATCTCGGGTATATTATATCTGCTCTAATGAGCCGTTCGCAGTTTCACTATAAAGTTGAACTTTTTACATGCATGGCTTAATCTTTTACTTGAGCATACAGCGCTGACAGAATCAATCAGATAAATGCTAATATAGCTAAATCATTCGATAAATAAACACGAATAATATTAACAATATTCACAATAAACCCAATATAATAATGTCCAGCAATAGTATAAGTCGAAATAATCAACTTTATATAATGTTGTCCAAGAAAATCTCAGACATTCGAGGGAGACTACCATTGCTGCACTAATGCAGCATCAGTCTGTTTCCCCCGACAAATAGTGCAGGGGGGCTAACGGCGCACACACAGCGCAGATGAAAGTATTCTGCTGCGACCAACTGTTAAATGGGGAAATTTTTTAACAAAGTTTAGACGACTTAGAAAAAGAAGTAAGAATGTTGAAAGCTATATTCTTTTTTTTTTTTTTTTTTTTTTTTTTTTTTTTTTTTTTAAACTTTTTGACTAACTTTGTTCTGGACTTTAAAGAATCTTGAAAGTCTATAAATAGATCAAAGACATTTCAGAAAATTATTGGTATTACGTTCAGTATATTGTCTTATTCATTAATTAAATAATAAAGCATTTGACTATGTATATATATATATATAAGATATGTGCAAATAGCTATTGGATTGGATGTGCAATAGATGTGCGTTTTGCTCATATGTGTGGCAAAATGGGGAGGATAGATAAGCGTTTTACCATATGTGTGTGCGAAGTGAGGGGCAATAGATATATGTGTTTTGTCATATGTGAACAAGAGATGGATGAAACAAACACATTCCCATATTAGTTAAGAAAAAAAAAAAAAAAAAAAAAAATTCTAAATAATATTGTAAAAGCCATAAACATATAGGATTCATAGACTTAGTTTATTTTTCTGGTAAGTCATCTGCCTGGAAAGCCTCTGGAGTGTGTGTTAAACAAAGCAGCCCAATCAAAGGATAGTCTCAACAGATCGCAGTATAAATGAACTGCTCTACTGGATACAACACCTTGATTAGTTAACAAGTCGTAAGCAAGTGAATTAGCGCCCTGACATGGAACCAGAGTATTCTGGCTTTAGCAACCAGCAAGCATTCTGCTTACCGGCAAAGCTATCTATTAGGGCATAAGCTCTCACGTTACCATGAGATATCGATGCCTCCCGACACCAGGAAGCAAAGTTATAGTTACCATGACTAGATAGGATTCTGACTTAGAGGCGTTCAGTCATAATCCTTCAAATGGTAGCTTCGGACCATTGGCCGTTCGACCAAGTCCATGAACCAAATGTTTGAATCATCTGTTCCTCTCGTACTAAGATGAATTACTATCGCAACTATTAGTCTACAGTAGGGTAAAACTAACCTGTCTCACGACGGTCTAAACCCAGCTCACGTTCCCTATTAGTGGGTGAACAATCCAACGCTTGGCGAATTCTGCTTCGCAATGATAGGAAGAGCCGACATCGAAGGATCAAAAAGCAACGTCGCTATGGACGCTTGGCTGCCACAAGCCAGTTATCCCTGTGGTAACTTTTCTGACACCTCTTACGAGAAACTTTCTCGATTAAAAGGATCGATAGGCCACACTTTCGTGGTCTGTACTCATACTGAAAGTCAAGATCAAGCGAGCTTTTGCCCTTTTGCTCTACGTGAGGTTTCCGTCCTCACTGAGCTAGCCTTAGGACACCTGCGTTACGATTTGACAGATGTACCGCCCCAGTCAAACTCCCCGCCTGACAATGTCTTCGGCGAGAGTCACACGGCCACCAGGTGGCTATGTTTAAAACTGCTAAGAGAAGCCGAAGCTAATCCTCTTATAACCGAATAGTAAAGAATCGATGAAAGTGGTGGTATTTCATTGGCGACCGAAGCCTCCCACCTATGCTACACCTCTCATGATTCTTCACAATGTCAAACTAGAGTCAAGCTCAACAGGGTCTTCTTTCCCCGCTGTATTTGCCAAGCCCGTTCCCTTGGCTGTAGTTTCGCTAGATAGTAGTTAGGGACAGTGGGAATCTCGTTAATCCATTCATGCGCGTCACTAATTAGATGACGAGGCATTTGGCTACCTTAAGAGAGTCATAGTTACTCCCGCCGTTTACCCGCGCTTACTCGAATTACTACGATTTAACATTCAGAGCACTGGGCAGAAATCAGAAACAGTAAACGTCCGCAAGGACCATCTGTTTCCTCTGTTTTAATTAGACAGTCGGATTCCCCGAGTCCGTACCAGTTCCAGTTCGGTCGTACAACGGCAGATCAGGATACTAAGCCCGAAAGCAAAGTACACACCTAAAAACGTCCACAAGGCAGTCTCTACACTAGGCCAATATTCCGAAAAACACCAGCCACGGCAAAAACCGCGCAAGCATCGGTCAATAGGCCAATCCAACCCGACCACTGGAGCCAATCCTTTTCCCGAAGTTACGGATCTAATTTGCCGACTTCCCTTACCTACATTATTCTATCGACTAGAGGCTGTTCACCTTGAAGACCTGATGCGGATATCGGTACGATTATCTGCTGCTTAATAGCTTTCGTCAGTTTTTCAAGGAGCATTCACAGAGCACGGGATACCACAGAAACCGCGGTACTTTACGGAAACAACGTCCCTATCTCCGGATGAACCGATTCCAGGGAGTCCGTTCCTAAACTAGAGAAGAGAACTCTAGCCCGGTCTATGAAAGCTGTTACCGACTTCAATTGCGTTACCGCGCAACTAGCCCAAAAGAACTAGAATCGCAGCTAGATAGTTAGGGAATTTTAACCCTATTCCCTTTTGATATCCGAGAGAGAAGTAAACTTCTCCCTCTCGATGATACAAGGCATTAGCCAGTATCTTAGGATCGACTGACTCACATTCAACTACTGTTCATGTGAAACCCTTCTCCACTTCAGTCTTCAAGTTTGGAACTTGAATATTTGCTACTACTACCGAGATCTGCACTAATGGAAGCTCCAGCTGGACCTACGTCCGAAGCCTTCTACGCAACCACTACGTCCCTCCTACTCGTTACAGCCAGGCGTCTTCACGCAACAAGCTAGTAACGGTTGAGTATAGGTTACTCGCTCAAGCGCCATCCATTTTCAGGGCTGATAGATTCGGCAGGTGAGTTGTTACACACTCCTTAGCGGGTACCGACTTCCATGGCCACCGTCCTGCTGTCTAAATCTATCAACACCTTTTATGGGGTCTCATGAGCGAATATTTGGCACCGTAACTCAACGTTCGGAGCATCCCGCAGCGCCAGTTCTGCTTACCAAAAATGGCCCACTTGGAACCAACATTCATGTCAACAGTTCACTAAAGCAACTGAGACATCGAACCCATTGAAAGTTTGAGAATAGGTTGAGGAAAATTTTTCCCCAATTCCTCTAATCATTCGCTTTACCGGATTCAACTGAATCGATTCCAGCTATCCTGGGGGAAACTTCGGAGGGAACCAGCTACTAGATGGTTCGATTAGTCTTTCGCCCCTATACTCAAGTCTATCGATCGATTTGCACGTCAGAACCGATACGAACTTCCACCAGAGTTTCCTCTGGCTTCGTTCTGCTCAAGCATAGTTCACCATCTTTCGGGTCGCAACCTGTACGCTCTACCTCTGCCCAAAAGCAAGCTTTCGAGACAGGGCGATGGTGCGCCAAGCCGTAAAGCAAGGATCCCATCTCAGCCGATTAATCGACCTTTACTTTCATTTCGCCGTAAGGTTTAACACCCTCTGACTCGCGCACAAGTTACACTCCTCGGTCCGTGTTTCAAGACGGGACAGAACGGTGATCGACATTAACACCGGTTCTCACCCAAAGGGCAAGCTAAACACTGACACGGCAAACCATTCCAGAAAGCAAGACACCACCACAAGGGTGGGCAACACTGACTAGTCAGGAGAGCTCGGACAGCGCAACCAGCGCAGTACCACAGCTACATGGACGGTATAACCAAACCACTTCACTGCTTAACAATTTCGACTCGTTCTGCTTCAACTTCAGGGATTTCACGTTCTCTTGAACTCTCTCTTCAAAGTTCTTTGCAACTTTCCCTCACGGTACTTGTTTGCTATCGCATTCCTTACAATATTTAGCTTTCGATGAAGTTTATCACCGGCTTAAGGCTGCACTTTCAAGCAACCCGACTCCGAGTTACAGAGATATCAGCTGAACTAAAGTCCGTACGGGTCTCGCACCCTCTTAGGATTATGGTCCCAATTAAAGGAACTTCGAACAAATAGAACAACTGATAGACCGCAACTATACGCTACAATTCTCAGCAGTCTAAGACCGAGAGATTCAGCGCTGAGCTCTTCCCAGTTCACTCGCCGTTACTTTGGGAATCCTAGTTAGTTTCTTTTCCTCCGCTAAATGATATGCTTAAGTTCAGCGGGTAATCACGACTGACATCAGGAAGCAAGCTTAAGATCCATTGAGACAATTGCTATCAACAACACCACTAGGCCACCAAGTAACTAACCATTATCAAGCTTTCACAGCAGTTACTTGGCGGTGCTGTTATGCATTCGCCAGATCTACAGTATATAATTCTCTCTCTCAAGAGAAAGAGAATCACAATGTTGCTATAATTCTGAACTAAAACGGGTATAGCAATAAGAGGCCACTGCTATAGCCATCCGACAGACCAGTAACCAGCCACTGGTAGTATTTAATACTTCCCTGATGCAGACGTACCGTTGGCCGAGGCCAGCGGTGCTGTGCATTCAAGATTTTGCCACTCAAAGCGTTCGCAATTCGTGGTAAATAACGGAGCTAGCTCCGCTTTTCATCGATTAAGGAAGCAACCGATCAATCCCTAAAGGTAGTCAAGGATCGTTATATTTAATAAAAAATATAAACGGTCAACGCAAAAAATAAACTTTAAATTGGTTATAGATATAGCCGCTAGTCACAAAGGACTAGTCATTAAGACTCACCTTCATCAAATGTGAAAGCTCATATAGCCAGCCATATTCTATATGGTGCGAGGTGAAACATCCAGCAGTTTCGTTACTTCCCTAGATTTGCGACAATCATCAGCAAGTCCTTTTGCTAGCTCTAATCAAATAGATACGGTCCAACCAGGCCGCCTAGCAAAACCTTTGGGAAACCTCGCGGTTGTACATGCTAAGGTTGATCCTGTCGCAGAAATAAAGAACAAGCTCTATTTCTATTC